>CM050165.1:93848822-93883822 GCA_027410445.1 Discoglossus pictus
TCTTCTAAACTATCTCTTCTATGGTCCATTGTTATCATTCTTTACTTTTTTTTTTACACTATTTAGTATTTTATACTATAGTAGTATATTTATAGTAAATTAGTGTAGTAAAGTTATAAAACATAACTTGCAAATTGTTTCTGCTTTATATGAATACAGTCTAATCTTTTTTTTTTACTTTTTTTAATAAATTAAATAATACAAAAAAAATGAATGGTTTCTATGATATCATTCAAATATTCACATACATCAACAATATGTAAACTAATTAAGTTGTCATAAAGGTCCACTTTATTTGTTGTTTTTACTGGGTTTTATTTTTATTTTGTTATCTATTTTTTCTAGGTTACATCCTCAAATCCAAAACTTCCAGGTAAGTAATGAAAGTAAACAAATAAAGGAAAAAAACAAGGGAAAGGGAGGAAAAATATTGAAACAGGAAAAGAGGGAGAACACAAAATGAAAACTTTGAAAACGTTGACTATATATTTATTTTATATTGGCCCAAGCAAATAAAAAAAATCTTATTAAGCTTTGAGGAATTCTGGACTGGATGAACTCCTAAATTAAAGTGCTCAGTCAAGTGCAAATCAAACAATTGATAACAGTAATAATTTTGCTCTTGAGGGATTTTGTGAAATAATAACTATTGTACTTTGATTAAAAGACAGTATCTGAAGCCCCCAAATATAAAGGTTGAATATAAATGAAACAAAAATCAATAAAGTAACTTGTAAATACTTTTTTGATAATGCTGGTAATATTAAATAAATAATTTGTTCAAAGACATCTGTCTATTCTACATTATTATTATTATTATTACCTTTTATTTATAACGCGCCAACATATTCCATAGCACTGTACAGAGGATAAAAACAAGGAAGGAAACAATATTGGCAAACTGCAGAAAAATGGAGGGCCCTGTTTTGAGCTTAGAATCTTTGTAAATAGTGCTTTTTCCCAAAGCACCCTACAAGATTGGAAACTCGCTACTTATAATAGTTTAATCTTATAGGCTTTCTCAGGGAGAAAAAAACGGAGTGTATGTAGGAAGCAACAAGAATTATACTCACATATAGGAAAATATAGTGATGCTCTCTGGGACCTTTTCTTTTGGTTGGCCGCAAGTGCTGTGAGCGCGCTTCAAGGCTGCCATGCAGCACCACCAGGTGATCGGAATGCAGTAATGCCTGATGCTGCTCATACTGCCAAAGCGCGCTCCTAAAGGGTTAGCCTTAGGGATAGGGGGGGGGGGGGGGTAAGGGTTAGGGTTGGATTTAGAGTTAGGGGTTTGGTGATACAGGTTAGGGTTAGGGTTACAATTAGGTTTTAGGGTTATGCTTCTGGTTAGAATTAGTGTTGGATTTAGGGTTAAGGAGATACAGGTAAGGGTTAAGGGATACTGGTTGGGATTAGGTTTACAGTTAGGTTTTGCAGTTAGGCTTGGGCTTAGGTGGGGGTTGGAGTTAGGGGTAGGATTAGAGTTATGGTTATTATATTAGTTCTGCTGAGTAGCAGCACAGAACGGTGCAGCAACCTGGTGGTGCTCTGCCCGCAACCCTACTGTGGGGGGAATGTCGCAATGGCCACCCAACAGAAAAAATCCGCACTTCTGGGATCTGCAGTAATTGCCTCTGTTTTTTTTTTTTCAGCTGCTTTTTTTTCTTTCAAGAACTTCAGAGGAAAAAATAAACATCAGTAGAGAAAAACATAAACCTAGACCCACTAAGCTGCAATCATCATAAAAATGTTCAATTGTTCATTTGATAACTGTTATCCATAAGAAAAATATTCAATGTACCTTTTAAAAATTACATTTGAACCTTAGTGTTGCAGGCTCCAGCAGACATCCTTCTTTCCACCCTCTATTAGGTGTCAGTGAGATCGGAGCAGAACTGCTCAGGATATTGTCTGAACATGTCCAGTATACAGGTATAGATTTGTTTGCAGATAACCTTTCTCCACTACTGGACACAGGAAAAGAGTGAAGACAAGCAGATCTGCCTGAAACTGCAATGTTGTTGATTAGTTGTTCAGTCGTAGCCAACTCTCCGTGACAATATGGACCTCATCATGCCAGGCATAAATGTGTCTGGTTGAGCTTATCCATAAGGTTATTTTGGCAAATATACTGGAGTGGGTTGCCAGTTCCTTCTCCAGTGGACTGTGATTTATCTGACCTCTCTGCTATGACCTGCCCATCTTGGGTGACCCTACATGTTATAGCTCACAGCTTCAATGTACACAAGCCCCTTCACCCCGACAAGGTAGCAATCCAAAATGGGTGAACCTGCAATAATAAAGTTCAAACCTACAAAAATTGATGCAATTCCTAATCATGGAGCTGCTCTAATTAACCTGAACTGTTTGATTCTTTATACACATTCAGTAGTTATGTCATTGCCTTGCCTGATAATTGAGCTACTTTCCTATCAGTACATTTATCATGGACCTCATGGTCCGGTGGTTAGGATTCAATGCTTTCACTGCTGCATCCTGGGTTCAATCTCAGTCAGGGAACCAAGAGGTCACACCACCTGAATCCATGCATGGTTGGGTCAGTAGTTGGATGGGAGACCACCAAGGAATACTAGGAGATGTATGCTGTGGCCCACTGGAGAAGGAAATGGCAACCCACTCCTGTATCTCTTCCATGAATACTAAGTGGATGAGCATGATGTGTTGTGGTCCATGATGCAAAAACACACACACATTTATCATAATTTGATGGGTTAACTGGGCATGATATAGAATATGCCTAGAACATTGTGATTAGCTGAAGAAAGCATTTAGCAGCTAGGGACACTGAAGTTACCATATGTACTCTCTATGCACATCATATAAAAAGCGGAAAATTATATGGAAAGGCCACACAAAGTTTCTACAATCTCACACATGCACACTCTAACACAATATGAAGTAACAGAACTACAGTATTTATCGGCATATAACACGCACCGGCGTATAACATGCACCTCATTTTAAGAAGAGAATTTCAGGAAAAAAAAAATCAAATAAAGAACTTTGAAGCAAAATCCTCAACCTCAACCTCCCTCCTCAACCCCCCCATCCTCATCCTATAGGGGCATAGCACGCACCTATATAACAAGCACCTATCATTTGCTCCCTATTTTCAGGGAGAAAAAGTGCTTGTTATACGCCGATAAATACGGTATCTGCACCTTTCACAGAGCTTGGAGCAGAAACCAAAATATATTTTATTGAATATTCTGATCCAGTATTTTATTTAATATATAAATATCATCTTTTATTCTGTTTGGTTAATGTCTCTTTAAACTGACCAGAAACCTAGTGAAAATGATTAATGTACAAAATTTACAAACCAAACTGAAAGCAAATAACTGACTGTGTATACTTAATTGCTTTGTTCTCCAGCATGAAAATCAGGATTCAAATAAGAAAAAACATTTTCTGAAAACTGAGTTAATAGATGTCATTTGTCAAAGGCTACTATGTTTTAAGGCACATACAACTGACACACAGCTAGAATGAAAGATCAGGCTTCACAAACTACTATTTTGTTTTTAAATGAACAAAGATCATGAAGTTAACCAGCATAAATTTAGTTAAAATGTGCAGACAATGTACACAGATTATACAAGCCCCCCTTCCCCCCAAAGTAATTATACTTTTAATGCAGATTACTTCATCACTGGGATATTGTGAAAGATATTCAAATTCAAATTATAAAGGCATCCTACTTGGATCCACAAAACATGACAACTATTATTTTAAGGGACACTGTATCAGTAAAACAAATTACGTATAAATATAAGTTAAATCTAGACCTATTAGACAAACTTAGGAAGAGAGGGAGTGGAGGTGAGGTAGAGGGAGGGATTCACTCATAGTCATAGGCACGCCTAGCACAGGGTCAGAGGGGGAGGGGCCTGATCCAGGGGGGGTGGTAGTGGGGATGAGGGACAGGCCTCAGGGTCAGAGGAGGGAGGACAGGAGGTTGGAGGCAAGCACAGGGACCCTAACTACAGGCACAAGCAGATGGTGGTCCTCCTCAGTGCCATCTGTGATTGCCCCATTATCTTTGTGGAGGGGGACAAGCCTGTAAGGAGATAGCAGCCACAGTTACAGCAGAAAGGAATGTATGGTCAGTTAAGCATTGCTTCAATGATATCCGAGTCAAGGTGAGGAGGATGATGTCAGAGCTCCAAGTGGTGGCACCCAAGTGACTGTCAAGTACAACAAGAGGGAGAGGGTGCTCAAGGAGATGCTGAGCCAGGTGCCCGTTGCTGGAGCTCCAGGCCTGGTGGCCCCCCAGCCTACTTGTCAGGTGAATATCATATACACCAACATGCCACTACATGTACACCATACACACACAGATAACAAAAAAAACATAAAAATGCTGGCCACCAATGAGAAGGAAATGTTAGCTCCCTGGATTTACCAAGAGATAGACTGATCATTCATGTGCCGTCAGATCCATGAAGCTGGCAAATAACTTTCATTAGTGGGCACAACTTGAGTAATCATCCAATAGTAAGATACACACTCTGTAAGGATGGATGTGCAGTGTAGTCTCAGCAGCATGTTAACAACTATTGCTGAGATGTGCTCACTGATTGGCTAGTATGACACACCGCCCAGCAATTTCTGAAGAGTATGTGTATGTACAGTATATACAGACCACAGCAGGAATCTAGATATTGTTATAACCCAAGAACAACCAAGCTCATAATATGATAGCTCATAAAATTATAGCTCCACATAGTAAAAATAAGGTGAACCATCCATGTTCAAGATGTCAGATCGATAGGAACACACAGAAACCAAAGGATCATTCAATATAATTAACAACACATATACCATTCTAATCTCTTTTTCAGCTAGCAGGAGGTCTGGGTCTGCTAGTGAGGCGGGGTGTCAGCTCCATTGGAGCTGGAGGTCCAGGACCGTGCCCCTGCCCAACAGGAACCATTGCAGGAGGAGGAAAGGAGAGGATCAGAGGGCCCAGGATATGAGGAGGAGGTTGACTCACACTTTATGAGGTCAGTGGGGGCACTTGCTGGACCTTCTGCCACACTTGTGGTTATTTGACTTCACTGGCCCCACTTTAAACAAGTAGACTCACCACCCAGGCCCCAGTGTGGTCACAGCTAAGCATTTCTTGTGGGATGACACATCATTATTAATGTTCATGGGTAGTGATGTATCATGACACCCACCTAATGGTTAGTAATGCTTACAGGTGAAGATCAGGTAAGTTGGTTTATTGTTACAGTTATGTTATTTGGCACAATACTGGACATGCTTTTTTTATCCTCTTTAAAAACCTTTTTTAGGTTTTGACCACCTTTTTTCAGATTTTTTTTTAACACACTGTATGTCTGTAACTTAATTAGATTACATAGTCCATAAGTTTATGCATCTGTTTAATTGAGCAGATAAAGACCAGATGTAAGTGTTATGCGCATTACTGGGTGCTTCTATTAAATGGAATGATGTATGATGAGATTTGTATTCCTCAGATTCTGGTTACAGTGGTGTAGTGACAACATGTGACACTAGTAGATGATATGTAACATTATTATTATACAGTATTACCTTTAACCAGTTAGGTCTCCCCTTTTTTCCAAAGAGCCTCTGGTCCTTCCATGAATCGTTTTTGTTCTAATATAGATATGACGACTCAAATATGTAAATAAATATATAAATATTTTTAATGTCCACATTTGACCCTCTGAGAGTGTTAATGATTATTTGTAAGGCTATTCCATATTTTTTCTTGCTATTTAGTCATGTACTGTGTCTTTAATTGCTTTATGCATCTTTCCGCAACACTTTTAATATTAACATATGTATGACCAGTCCAAAATATAAAAAAAAAAAAATGTGTTTGCCTATTTGTTCCTAGGAGATTGTTGTGCAATTAATTCTAATGTGTTCCCATGTTGTCCCATGCTTTTAAAGTACAATATCGTGTGTTTAATTGCTGCTACAGCTATAATAAGTGTTTGAAAAGTCCCTTGCGAGTATTATTTAGAACTCGTAATATTTTTAACAGAAACGTGATACTTTTTTCAATTGCGGGTTATACTTTATTTTAGATCTAGAGCTACAGGTCTAATAGAATATGGATTTTGTGTAACTTTAATTAGCGCTCGAGCTGTGCTAAAACCAATAGAATTCTAAGGCCAAATTTGAGGCTTTGCCTGGCCTGTAGTGATCTGTAGTGATTGTGGATGGGGAACTCGCAATCAGATTGAAAGTAGCTAATAGAATACGTACCAATATTAAGAGTGATTTTAATTGTTTATAAGTTTACGAATTGGACAATAGAATAGGACTCATTGTTGCCTAAATTCAGCCTGAACTTGGTCACTGTCCTTAGAAGGAGCATAACTGAAAATATGTTTTTCTTGGCCTTGCCCTTTATTGTCTAAGCAGAAATACACTACAGGCTTTTAGTATAATATATTTAGGGCCTCATTAAATTGGAGCCTCATAAGTCCAACATGTAGTAGCGAGAGACGATATTTCATAAACCAGTTCTTGGCCGTTGGAGTTGCGTGCTCGAACGCAAACAATTAAGCAAACACATAGTTACAGGTTCAGATGGAGCCAATGGAAAAAGAGATTGTTAGCGTTAAGTCACTGAAAAAGGGGAGGGTCGATTTCGAAGTTCTACAGGCGTCAATTACAGTTTGCAATCGGACTCACATTCCAGATATAATGCAATATTAATAAAGCTGTAAATATGATATTCTATTACAGCTTTATTACAGTATATGTCTTAAAACATTTATTGCCAGGTTTGATATAACACAAAATATAAACATGAAATAAAGTATTTTTCGGGGCCGATTTGCTGGCTTGAGAATGTTGTGCTATTAATTCTAAGACCTAACAACACTTTTCCTTTTAATAAAAGTACAGTAGTGTGTTTTCATTTGATTAACAAGTGCTTCGTATTGGACTTTACCCCCCTTGCAGGTGCTCTCGAGCACACATTGGGCTTTGGGCTCCATTTGCGGGTTACATGCTTGCTTGCGAGTGACCACATTGCAATTTAATAGCTGAATTGAAAACGTAGCGGTTACGGGCTTGACAGATCAAAGGATTTACGTATGCAAAGTTCAACGTTGTTCAGCACGTAGCCTATTCTCGGACATTCTATGCCTGCACGCAGCAGACTTGCGTATTAAATGTTACAGGCCTAATTTAATACCTGTATCCCGTAAATCTGCAGTTACAGGCTACGTTTTACAACGTAGCCCCAATTTAATGAAGTTGTTAGTATCTACCTTTTACAAATGCAATGCACTTTGGGCACCTTCATATATCAGCATTCTCAAGAGATAATTGTTTTAATGATTACAATTAGGTACATTACAGTAGCACAAGTGACAGACCGTGAATACTATGGTCTGCTAAATTCATACTGGCAATGTTTCATAAACAAACAGAGCAGCTGTACAGATTACAATTCCATCAAAATTGGTATAGGTGGTTGTGTGTGGTTTAAGGTTTGAGTGTATCAAAAATGGAGTCTTGAAATCAAGGTAGGGTCGTAGCAGAGAGGTGAGACCAATTGCGGTCTACTGGAGAAAGAACTAGTAACCCACTCCACAAGAAAATCATATAGACAAGCACAATCAGAAACACAGGCAGATGTGCCTGGCATGCTGTGTCCATGGTCACTGAGAGTTGGACACGACTGAAGGACTGAACAGAACAACAACAACAATATATATATATATATATATATATATATATCACATATAATAGTTGTCATCTTGTGAGTTTGTCCGTCACACCATGCTAAAAGTTACGTTGTTGCACAAGACGCTCATTGCTTTCACCACTTTGCTGCACTGAGAGCCTATGGCACTCATTGCAGAGCTCACGATGAGTGCCATAGCCCAGCACCATCGCAAGCCCAGCACGACTTTGTGTAAGAAATGGTGGCCTTGCAGGGTCTTTCTAAGAGTCATCTGTCCAGACAGGGCTGTTATTTTGACTTGGACGCTCCACCGATGGAGGATTGACACAGATTGAGGGCGCCCATGGCGAAGCTCGCAAACACCACCGAATCGCGTCTGAAAAAATTTCACGCAACTCTGAAAACGGCACTCATCATGAGCCACGCAAAACTTGACCAGAGACACAGATGAGAAAGACACAGGGGAGGGAGAGGGGGAGAGGGTGGAAAGAGACACAGGGCTGAGAGACGGAGGAAAAGAGACACAGGGGAGGGACATAAGAAAAAACAAAAGACACAGGGCAGTGGAGAGGAGGGGGAGGGAGAGATGGGGAAACAGACACAGGGAGTGGGGAGAGGTTCCCAATGAGCGTCAAAGGTGCTCAGCGCGAGGTACAAACTTGGCGGGTTGCACAATGTCTGCAATGAGCGATCATCACTTCAACGCTCAAACTACACGGGGGAGAGGCTCACAATGAGAGACGTAGGTGCCCAGCGGGGGGCTTGCGATGAGCTCCGAAGGTGCTCAGAGGGGCCAGAGCCTCGCATGGTGTGGCAAACAACATTGCCAGGCTTAAAATTGTATTGCCGTAATTTTTGACGGGCAAGTCGCTAGTATATATATATGTACACATATATACACACACATATGTTTATGCCTTGATTTCCTGTTCTGTATATTGTAATGCTTGTCACATCTTAAACAATATTTTTTCTGACTTGATAAAGAAATATGTATGTTGAAAGCCTGTCACTAACTAAATTGTTTTTCCAATAAAACAGGTATCACTTTATACTGCAATATTCTGATTATTCATCTGGAGTACTGGGCATTCACGGCTACCCCACTCTTCATACATATGCGTACATATCTAATATAATAATTGCCAATTCCTTATGTCTCATCGAGGAGGGGCGGGCCTGATTGGCAGAATAACAGCAGCCATTATGCATTTCAGAGACAGAGACAGCACACAAAAAGAGACAGACAGCAAAGAGGGAGAGACAGCAAAGAGACAGATAAAAAGGGAGAGCAAAGAGAGAGAAAGAGCAAAGAGAGTGACAGACAACACAGAGAGAGGGCAAAGAGAGAGAGAGACAGACAGCACACAAACAGAGACAGCACACAGAGAGAGTCAGATAGCAAAGAGAGAGAGAGAAAGAGCACCGAGAGAGATATAGATAGCAAAGAGAGAGAAACAGCAGACACACAAAGACACACACAGAGAGAAAGACAACAAAGAGGCGAGAAATAGCAAAGAGCTAGAGAGAGCACAGAGAAAGAGGCAGCTCAGAGAGAGAGAGACAGGCAGCACAGAGAGAGACAGCTTAGAGAGTGAGAGACCGGCGGTACAGAGAGAGCAAAGAGAGAGCACAGAGAGAGTGAGAGCTCAGAGAGAGACAGACAGCACAGAGAGAAAGCGACAACAAAGAGAGAGAGAGAGCACAGAGAGAGAGGCAGACAATAGAGAGAGAGACTGACTGCACAGAGAGAGAGAGAGAGTACCTGCCACACAACACAGCAAGTGGCATAACAGCCACCATACCTCAGAGAGAGAGACAGCACAGACAGACCACAAACAGATAGACCACACACAGACAGACCAAACAGAGAGAGTGAGACAGACAGCAAAGACAGAGAGAGACAGCAGTGCACCACACGCCACACTATACATACCATAGCAAGCGGCATAACAGCCGCCATTACACACCTCAGTGAGAGCGAGAGAGAGAGAGACAGACCACACACAGACAGACTACACAAAGACAGACTGCACACAGGAAGAGAGACAGACAGCAAAGAGAGAGAGAGAGAGAACATGCCACACAACACAGCAAGGGCCACCAAACTCCACACACCCAGCAAAAGGCATAACAACACATTACAAACCTCAGAGAGAGAAACACAGCACACAGACACAGCACAGAGAGAGACAGCTCACAGAGAGACAGCCTAGAGGGAGACAGCAAAGAAAGAGACAGTAAAGAGATAGCACAGACAATTCAGGATAACATTCTATGATACCGTAATTTATGACGGCAAGGTACTAGTATATACATATATTATGATAATTTACCAGCCTCCTTTGGTTCTGTGCCTGTATTTCCAGCACTTTGGGACTGTGCCTGTATTTCCAGCACTTTGAGAGAGACTGCACACAGACAGACAACACAGAGTAAGACAGCACGTAGAGAGACAGCCCAGAGAGAGACAGCCCAGAGAGAGAGACAGCATACTCACCACATAACACAGAGAGAGACAACACAGAAAATAAAAGGTCTAGTGTCACTGACCCCTTTTCCTGTTCCTGGATCTTAGCCATTGAGCCACCATAAAGGACAGACTGCTCGGCTCCAGCCACTGGACTATAACACCTTAATTGCATTGTAATCTGTTTTGTCTCATTGTTTGCCAGATAAAGTTACTATACTCTATTTGAAGTCTGGACTACTAGACATGGAGACAGCATTATGTGTATTTGGAGGTTGGCCTATTGTTCACAGGTGCCAGACAGAATGCCAGGATGCCAGACTATTAGACCCCATGTGGGGTCAATCTCCTGTGTTTGTCTGCCACTCCCTGTCATTGTTGTGTTGTATACACCCCCTCTATATTTAACCCCTATAAATATTGTTTGATTTTCCAAAAATAAGTCAGTTCACTGCTGAGACATATAGAAATGTTATGTTCTCTTATTTACTCCTGGTGGCTGCTATATTGATCCTATCTCCACCCTGCAAGTATATTGTACTGGTCACTACCACAGGAAGGTTACTGAGACTCTTGGAAGTGCTGATTCCTGATGGAGAGACCCTGACTGATACAGAAGTCAGATATAAGGGTGCTGGTGCCAAGATTTCCAAGAACCCAAACGGTCCTTGTGGGTAGTTAACCTGTAGCCTACAGCAGGTGGCCCTGGGCAATAATAGCCCCTACCCCTGGATCATAACACCTAGCTTCCACTGCAGAGCTACCTTAACTTATAGACTGTTCCCTCACTGTCCAGCTCCAATCCAGCTAAACCTGGATGGAGTAAAAACAAAACAAACAGTCCAATAGTTTGTTCACAATCAATGGCCTTTGCTCCAAACTGCTATCTCACTGTCTTTGTCACAAATGCTCCATTTATCACTTATTTAATTTGGCACTTCTTCGTTCTCTCTTTATCTTCTTTGTTGTCTTTTCACAGACCATCACATCTTAACAACCTCTATCACGCCACTTCATCAGCCACTCTAAACAAAATCCACCATGGCCTTTTTCTACACCTCACTCTTCTCTCCATCTTGTATATGCTCCCTCTGCTCACTTCTTGCTGACACTGCAAACTTTGTTTTTTTTCTGTACCTTAAGCTTCTCTCCGTCTCATTTGCGCTCTCTCTACTCACTTCATGCAGACACATCCACCACTCACTCCCTTCACCAGTTGCCTAGTTCCTAGTTTCTAAATTGTTCCATTGCAGTCTACTACTTATTCTTCACCATAGTTTGTACTACTGAATACGATGTCAGTACCTACATGCCAATTAGAACCAGACAAATCATAACCTCTTGAGACACCAGGTCGCAACTCATACCTTTGAGTCCCCTCAAATGAGTCTTACCACCAACTACTCTGCTCACAATTTTCATACGGCCGTTCAATCATCATCTATTCTCATTCATCCATATTATCATGCCCACACATCGAGACGCTCTTTGGTTCCTTCCACTGGACACCATCATAGCTGCTGGATTGGTTCACAGACGCTCCAATGGGACTCATAGCACCAAGCCCCTACAGCCACCAACGGGCTTACCTTCATGCCATTCATACAGACTAATAAAATGTCAGACCCTAATCTCTCTGATGCTGAGAGTCTACCTTCTTAGGCTGCTTCTTCTCCTGGCAGAACACCAACAGTCTCAGGAAGGCAGTCATCACGGAGGCTCTGCACTGTCACCCGACTGATCCAGGAACTCAATGATCGCAACATCCTATAGCCTGCATCTGCCAGAAAGGTGGAGCACTGTCGGCTTCTCCATACCACAAGGCTTCACCAACTGCCTCAGCCTGCCTTAGCCAATGATCGTTTCTCCCGGCTCCAGCACATGACAGCGGAAATTGTGACTTCCATCAATTTGCTGGAAAATAGAATGATCCGTTTAGAAAATTAACCATTTACTTCATCAGTGTTATCACCATCTTTGCCTCCCGCCAGTAGCCAAATATACAACATGTACACTTCATACCAGCCCATCCGAAGAAGGATATTCTTAAAGGCAGGGACATGAACCTGGTGATGTCTTGTGCTCTACCTTCCACAACCGTCATCAGGAAACTGACAGTTACTTGTATTTAATTGTCGACTTGTCCTACCAATATGGCAGATATGAATAATATGACTACCACCAATCTTTCTCTGCTAAAGCTGCTGCAGATCTCAAGTAATTCAACAAAACAGTAAATTGGTCCTCCTCGGACCATAATATTTACTTAAGGTACTTTGCTGGCAAAAAAATCATTGGTGTGCCAGCACTGCCAGTCTCCATTACATATCTCCACTGTCCCAACTTCAATCCTCAAATCTCTTCAGCTAATCCTATTTCTACCATTCTATCCATGGCACTTCTCCATCTGCTCACCCCAGCAAGAACCTCTTAGGAGACCCCGGGTTCCAAGAAGGGTTTCACACATTGCCTCAGGTTTCCTTCACAAAGAGCCTGAGATAGTGGACCCACTCTTCACCTCAGAACTTGAGAATGGAAACATGCTGGGACCATTTTCATTGCCTCCATTTCCTATTTGGAGAATAAATCCAATTTGTATCGTATCTCAGAGATATTCACTAAAGAAAACCTTGTCATTAATTTATCAGCAACACACTATCATGTCTTACCCAGCATAAACGCACTGATTCCATCCACTGAATACTCCCTTCAGTATGCAAGAGTGGACAATGCCATATCTACCATTCTCCGTCTAGGAACTCACTGCGGCTGTCAAAAACTGATATACATGATGCATTTAAACAGGTGCCTATCCACCCCAGCATATGGCATCCCCACAGACTCAAATGGAAAAACATATTTCTACTTGACTTATTTCCGGAAGCCATTTGCTGGATACTGTTGAACAAACAGAAATGCCCAAACGTCATCCATTATCTGGATGACTTTTTCTTATTAGAGGCAACAAACCTCTCGCTAGCATGAAAAAAAACACTGACCTCTTTGGCGAAACTCAGCAACCATATACACTTGATAAAAAACGAAGGTCCAATGCATTCCTTGGAATTTTTAGGCATAGTTCTCGAAGCAGCTAGAATGGAGTCCTGTCTACCAGATAACAAGTTGGAATGCCTTCATACTTATATCAGAACCATCTCCCACTCTAACCACACCACTCACTAGGAACTCCAGATATTGCTCGTACATCTCAATTATGCATAAGAAATTCAGAAACATTACTACATTCTGGCAAATGTATCACATCAAAGTAGCTTCCAGATATCAGCATTAACACTAACACGTCATCTCAGCTCTATCAGCAGCCCAACATTGGGGCACGAAATGGAACAATCTTCCCATTTGTCTCAATATATCCAAGCAAGTTACCCTCATCACCAGGTGCAAATCATCCTGATCACCATGTCCCTCCTCCGAGAGCTTGCTCTACTCCCCCATCCTCTCAACTTCTACCTCAATCCCTTATATCAAGAATCCGTTCCTTATTCTCCAACATTTTTCCCCCAGGATTTTGCGTCAGTTCCCCCAGTATTTATGGTCATCCAACCATCAACCAGCTTCCGATCAACTCCAGCCTGAAACCTCTTCTTCTTCAGGCTCAACAAACGACGCCTGATGGACTGGCTGCTAATTCAAAACATACATACAATAGAGTCTGGTCATTATTCCTCAACTTTCAGGCCAATCACCACATTACACCACCCATAACACTACCTATATTCCTGACATTTGATGCCCACTGCCATTCCAATCTCAAGCTTCAGTCCAACACTATCAAAATATATTTGATGGGTGTGCAGTTTCTCCTTACTCAATTTCAGTTTATCCACGAATCATTCCCAGCTGCTCCATCCACTAAACTATACTTGATAGGATTGGATAGAAAACATCCAGAAAACCTATATCAAGTAAAATGCTCAAACAAAACATTTCATTCCTCTCCAACAATCCCTTTGGCAACAAAATATCACTCATTATCATGGCCGTCACTAAAAACTAATTTTTTGTTTTTTTTAAGGCCGGGTGTGTTTACCATTTCCTCAGCCCAAACAAGATACATTACTAAACAAGGAGTCACCTTTCACAATGACTACTGCACACTCCTACTCCCCTCCACTAAGACAAGCTGCATCCCCGCATCTAACAACTACTACTCTACTTCAAGTTCTATCTGTCCCATCACTACACTTTGTAACTTATATACGATTTAACAAAACTCACTTCCATCCCTTACTTCACATTTCAAGTCAGCTCCTATCCACAACCACATCCATCCATTAAATTCGCCTTATCCTCACAAGACTAGGTTACAACCCCCTCTCATGTTCAGGCCACTCATTTCACATTGGAGCTGAATCAACTGCTTCCAAGAACAAAACTCCTGTTCATGTTAATAAGACCATGGGTAGATGGAAGACAAACTGCTACAGCAGATTTTTTCCAAGATTGGAATCTGAGAGACCCTTCAGAAAATCTGCCAGTAACTAGATATTTGGCCCTCTAATCTGATCTATATGGGTGTGGCTTTGGGCACACCACCAGCCACTTTGGGGATAGGTACCTGACTACAAATAATCAGGTAAATACTTGGGATTGTGGGACAGTCCCTCTCCAACGCTTTAGACAGCCTGACCAACCTCCAATCACTGCTCATCTGATTCACATCACCCACCCTCCTCTCCCCTCATTTCTACCACTCAAATCTCCCTGGGCCCTCTAAGCAGACCTATATGGGTATGGCTTTGGGGACAGGGACTGGACCACAAATATGTATATATTATTAATGTTGCAGTATATTGTATATTGTGATGCCTTTTGTATTGAACAAACGGCTTATTTAATCAAGCAAGAGAGCAATACTGACATGAGATGGAACCCTCAGTTTAAATGTAGACAGTAGATGCAGAGAGAGTGGAGATCTGTCATCATCAGGTAAATACATATAGTGGAAATAAACATTTTATATATATATATATATATATATATATATATATATATATATATATACCCAGCCTTCATAAGTCCTTCCGGCCCACCTCTTACTTGCACATCTCAGTTCATTCCTTTGCCTGGAGTCTTTGCCTGGAGCGTTTCTGTCATCGCTCCCTTGTTTTGTGGCTTCACCAAGCCCTTTGTTTGCAGATTTTCCATCCTTTACAGGGCTTTGGCCCCTACATTTTGTCTTAGCTTCACCAAGTCTTTGTTTGCATTTTTTCGACCCCTTTTTTGGCTGCCTGTGAGGGCATTACATTGCTGGAGAGCTATGGAGCTTCAGGCTTTCAATAAGTCCTAAATCAGCTTTCAATAAGCAATACCGCGCTTATTTCGCCCCATCTGTGTCCTTGCTCTTGAATAAGGTCACGCCTTTTTCATCGTCATGTGGCTTCAACAAACACTAATTTCAGTAAGTCTTAAATTAGATTTCGCTAAGCACTATCTTGCTCATTTCGTCCCCATCTGTGTCCTTTTTTATCCTCACTTGGCTTTCAACAAGCTCTCATTGAACATTTGGCCCATATCTACTAAGTAAATTCCTTGCCCATATTCCATGGTAAAGCTTTTGGCTTTCGATAAGCACCTCATCGCTGATTTTGGCCTCTGTCAATGTCCTTGCCCATATATAAATCGCATATATAGTTATGAGCATGCGGGCCATTGCTAACGCTGCAGGCTCGCACAGCGAGCCTGCGGCTCTCGCGAAGCGAGAGCCACAGTTGCTGGCAAGGAGTGCCAAAGGCGCTCCTTGTCAGCAATTGCTGACCTCGCAAAATTTACGGAGTTACGAAACAAAAATACGAGACGCGTTATGACCCACTACGACCTCGCAAAAACCACCCGAAACCCGCGCACATGAAAACATGAAAAACACAATAAATACACACAACAAATACATAAAAAGCTTACCTACAGCAAGGGGGGGGGGGCACCTAGGCCCCCTAGACCTAGAAAATGAAGTTACACCTCAATTTAACTCCAAATAAAAGAGTTTAGACACCCGAAAATCCCGTAAGCGAGATAAAAAATGGCCGCCGAAAAAAACAAAAATGAGGCTACAGCACTCTAAAGACACAAAACACAGCCAAACACCTACGGATTTTCCGAAAAAGACGTACGAGATCCGAAAACAAGGACGCAACCCGCGCGACCCCAAAAACATTAGAAACACAATAAATACACACAACAAACACATAAAAAGCTTACCCAGAGCAAGGGGGGCCTTACAATCTTATTGCTGTCATTTTTTGACGGGCAACTCGCTAGTAATAATAATAATTAAAATGTTTAAGGACTCACCCGGCCCTCTGAGTAGGCCGGAAGACTATATATACACATATATATATATATAGGTAAACTGGTGCCTATGATTCTTACCTAGATGCTTGAAGGGTGCACTACTGGAAGGATCCATATGTTACATGATCTGCTCTGATCCTGCACAGTGAGCTCTAGATATTGGAGGTGAGATCAAGCTCCCATTGCTATATCATACTCATTCAGTACAATAATTATAGATTTTGTAACACTTGAGCTGCTCACTGGATAGCATGGAGTAGGTGACACTGTTTAAATCCAATGTAAAATTCCTTTGACTTTTACAGTACTGGAATTAGATGGCTGTATTCCATCAGGTTGGCAGAGATGGTCAGGCAAAAATGTGTGACTGGCCTGCCAAACAGGAACAACTTTCACCCAAGCTGAAGCTCATTGTGTCAACAAGCAACCAAGGATTTATGTGTATAATTTACAGAGTGCTAGAAGCTGATAGAAGTCTTGATAAAATGTTGTTCTATGTATTCTTTATATACTATAAGGCACAAACTTATAGAGTGCATTTGGGGACAAACCTTCAGGTAATTATAGATTTACTAGCGAATTGCCCGTCAAAAAATGACGGCAATGAAATTGTAAGGTAGCTAATGTTGTTTGGTGTGTAATAGTAAAGATATAATACATTAATAAATGAATATACTTTACCTATTTGGAAGCATTGTGTTGAAGAGCTGTGAATGTGTTTTGACATTGCTGCAGCATTAGTGTTGTGGAGCTGCTCTCTAAGCGTGGTGAATGTGTGCAGTGTAATACTGTGCGTGAGCGAGTCGAAACCGTTCGCGTAGTGTCGTACTTCCGCATTTGCGTTAAATGGCGGTTTATGTGTGTTGTGCGTCTTTGCGTATTGTCCGTTGTTGGTTTGTAGTGGTTTTCGAGTTTTGTGTGGTGTTTTGCGAGTGTGGTGTGGTGTTTTACGTCTGGAGAGTGCTGTAGCCTCGTTTTCGTTTTGTCCGTCGGCCATTTTTTCTCTCGCTTAGCGATTTTATTAGTGTCTAAAGTGTTTTATTTTTATTTAAATGAAGGTGTAACTTGTTTTTTTGAGGTGCTGGATGGTTCCTCTTGCTGTAGGTAAGCTTTTTATGTGTGTGTTGTGTGTATTTATTGTGTTTTAAATGTTTGTATGTCGGCGTGTTGCGTCCGATGTTTGCGAGGTCGTAATGTGTGGTAACGTGTTTCGTAGGTTGTTTGCGTTCCTCGTAAAATTAAGCGAGTGTCGTAATTTGTGTGTCGTGTTTTTTGAGTAGCGACGTGAAGTTTGCGAGGGTTTGAGGCCCTTGCCCAGTGACCTCGCCTTCGGCGCTCCATGCCAGCAACTGAGGCCCTTGCCCAGTGACCTAGCTACGCGAGGGTCGCGGCTCGCTGCGCGAGACCGCAAGCGTGAGCAACGGCCAGTACGCTCACAACTATATATGTGATGGCACTGGGATGGAGCAAGTCTGAAAAGAAAAAGAATATTCAGCACTGAACCATTCTTTAAAAACAGTGACACCTTTTAAAAACCCTCTTTTAGAAGCCACACTCTTTGAGTAACTAAACTTTATATTGAGCAAACTGGGTTTAGAAAATAAAATAAATATTTAAATATTGCATGTTTATCTTTTCTGATTATTCTTTACTCTTGGATTACAATTCTTTTTCTGAGCTGCTTCTAGCAGCAGCTTTTTCAGCAGAGTAGTCCTTGAGATTTTCATTAGTCGTACATGAGGCACTGGCAGTTTTTGTTGCTCTAAATTTCATTAAAGGACCACTGTACTGCATTTACAAGTAAAGCTCATATTTTTGTTAGACATAGACTACTAAAACAGTATTCAGGTTAAAATAAATAAAAGTTAATATTTTTCTTATGACAGTGTCCATTTTCTCGTCAAGCGGAGCTGCTTATCTCCTCCTACCTGGGTCTATCAAGGGTTGTGGCCAGCTCTACCTAGAAGCTGGGCTAACAAAAAGGATGACTAGTCAGACTATGATGGCTCATGCACTGACACTGGATGGATGGCTTTGAAAGCTGTTACCTCTGTGTAGGTCATGGGTGGGGCAAATTATGTTATGGGCAGAGTCAGAGATGTCATAGCCATCTGCTTCCAAGCTCCAAGATGATCCGACCCCCAGGCAGGACTTGCCACACCCCAAAGGAGGTGGAGAAAGGAAGTTCTGCTTGAGGTGAAAACAATTTAAAAAATAATAAAAAACGTAACTTTTAAATACTTTAAATGCATACTGTTTTTAATAGTCTGTGCCCAACCAACAAACATGCAATTGCACTACAGTCCTTTAACTTTCTAAACTATTTTACATACTATTAAGTTTAATTATTCAAATGACCATATAGAAAAATACTTTATCTTTTAGTAGACCAGGCCAATCTACATGACCTTTCACCCTGACAAAACTGAACTATTGTTTTAGCCAATATGTTTTAAAGATATACAATCTATATAGTATATCTAAAGTATCCCACAAAAGTGAGTACACCCCTCACATTTTTATACATATTTTATTATATATTTTCATGTGACAACACTGAAGAAATAACACTCTGCTACAATGTAAAGTAGTAAGTGTACAGCCTGTATAACAGTGTAAATGTGCTGTCCCCTCAAAATAACTCAACACACAGCTATTAATGTCTAAACCGTTGGCAACAAAAGTGAGTACACCCCTAAATGGAAATGTCCAAATTGGGCCCAAAGTGTCAATATTTTGAGTGGCCACCACTTTTTTCCAGCACTGCCTTAACCCTCATGGGCATGGAGTTCACCAGAGCATCACATGTTGCCACTGGAGTCCTCTTCCACTCCTCCATGATGACATCACAGAGATGGTGGATGTTAGAGACCTTGTACTCCCCCAGCTTCCGTTTGAGGATGCCCCACAAATGCTCAATAGGATTTAGGTCTGAAGACATGCTTGGCCAGACCATCACCTTTACCTTCAGCTTCTTTAGCAAGGCAATGCTTGTCTTGGAGGTGTGTTTGGGGTCGTTACGTTGAAATAATGCCCTTCGGCCCATGGGACGGCTCCCCCTGCCCCAGGCCCCCTGCCACCAACTCCCCCTGGCCCAGGGAGGGGATCATGCTCTGCTTCAGTATGTTGGCATTCATGTTTTCCTCAATGAACTGTAGCTCCGCAGTGCCGGCAGCACTCTTGCAGGCCCACATAATGACATGCCCACCACCAAATGTATACATCTTTACTGAGGAAAGGTAGTTGAAATAATCTCTAAATGACAGATGAATGGATAAGGCACAAAAAAACACAAAAATACTGATATGAGATGAAACCCTGGGTTTGAACGGAAACAGTGATGCAGAGAGAACAGAGGCAGCATCTGACATCATCAAGCAAATGCATATAGGGGGAATCAACACAACATATTAAAGAAAACATATATACACATATAGACAGTTCATTGAGGGAACAATGAATCCCAACATGTACTGTGACATACTGAAGCAGAGCACGATCACCTCCTTTCGAAGACTGGGCCGCAAGGCAGTATTCCAACATGATAATGACCCCAAACACACCTCCAAGCCGACCGCTGCCTTGCTAAAGAAGCTGAAGGTAAAGGTGATGAACTGGCCAAGGATGTCACCAGACCTAAACCCTATTGAGCACCTTTGGGGCATCTTTAAACGAAAGATGGGGGAGCGCAAGGTCTCTAACATCCACCAGCTCCGCAATGTCATAATGGAGGAGTGGAAGAGGACTCCAGTGGCAACCTGTGAAGCTCTGGTGAACTCCATGCCCATGAGGATTAAGGCAGTGCTGGGAAATAATGGTGGCCACACAAAATATTGACGCTTTGGGCCTAATTTGGACATTTCCATTTAGGGGTGTTCTCACTTTTGTTGCCAATGGTTTAGACATTAATGGCTGTGTATTGAGTTATTTTGAGGGGGCAGCAAATTTACACTGTTATATGGGCTGTACACTTACTACTTTACATTGTAGCAGAGTGACATTTCTTTAGTGTTGTCAAATTAAAAGATATAATAAAATATTTACAAAAATGTGAGGGGCGTACTCACTTTTGTGAGATACTGAATATTATATCTTGAAAAGTTGTTTTATTTATATAAATGTTTTGGTCCCTCAAGAGATATTTATCAAGTGAATGAGGCAACCATTACAAGACACCTGTATACACAGCAAAGCATCTTTCAGCTCCCCATTTGTTATGGAATTATACTATTGACAAATCCCAGGCTTAGCCTGGCTGGTGTGCTAAGTGGTTGCTTATTTGCCACGTACTAACTTAAGTTTCTTGTTTACACTTTAATTGAATGACACAGTGGGGTGCCTTTGGTCCTTAAAACAAGGATGCTACTGTTTAGAATTTGTTTGTATGTTGGTCAGACACCCACAATTCATGCATAAATTATCCCAGCATTTGGTAGATTGTGGTCCCTGGAGTATTGGAATAGCCTTAGGTGTTACCAAGTGTTCCATATGAAAACGCTTTAGTTGGAGAATGATCTATAAGCATCAAGCAGGCAATAGTTAGGGATTTATAATATTTACAGTGGTGTAGCTACTACCGGTTCACCAAGTGCGAAGTACCTGGACCCAAAGCAGGGTTGGGTCCCTCTGCAATATGCCCTTGTGGTAAATTCTTGGTGTCTTGGTTTTTAGGCCTGTTCCTGGGATTATTTGGGGCGCTGATTCAGAAAATTCCATTGGATAGACCGCATCAGCTCTAGTTTCTTAGATATAAATATGGGATAGTAGAGCCAAACATGAAATTTGAGCAAGAAAAGATTGGCATCTAAGTGAATATATATTGGTTGGAGGACTAAATGAAATCAATGCAACTTTGGGAGCACGAGTTAGAATCATACTGCCACCACTACATATAAAGCTAAAACAATTTGTAAAGGCTTTGAATAAAGACGATTTGTGCATTGAATACATAGCGCATAAATTACCTGGACTTACCATGTAAAAACTTAAGGCAGGAATTTTCGATGGTCCACAGATAAGACAACTTATAAATGACCCACATTTCATAGCATCAATGAATGAAATTGAATCATGTGCCTTGTCTACATGGCACTGCGTCTTCTGCACGCGTCTTAAATGGGCCCGACGTAAGCATGCAGACAATTGCGCAACTGCGCTGCCCTAAAAGCACTAGCGTGGCCCGGTAGGTTGGCTCGCATTTAGCACACGCGCTGAAGTCGTGCTACCTGTGTTATTACATGATGCCTAGGTTTGTCCCTGCATGCCCCCTGTGTCCTTTAACATGATGCCCATGTGTGTCATCCCATAATGCCCAGGTGTGTCACTTCATGTCCCCCCTGTGCCCCAGGTGTGTCCCTGCATGTCCCCCCTGTCACATAGTCCCTGCATGCCCCCCTGTGTCCCTCCATATTCCCCTGTGTCCCAGGTGTGTCCCTGTATGTCCGCCCTGTGTCCCATGTGTGTCCCTGCATGTCCCCCCTGTGTCCCATAGTCCCTGCATGTCCCCCTGTGTCCCATAGTATGATTCTCATGTGAGTCCCCACATACCAGTGTACCTGGTACTCACAGGTTTGCCAGGATATGCTCTTTTATTTCAACAGGCTTTGCTGTAAAATGAGTGTTAAAGTCCATTATCTGCACAGTCACTTAGATCACTTTCCAGAGGACCTTGGTGACTTAAGAGAAAAGCAAGGTTAAAGAATTCGCCAAGACATAAAAACAATGGAAGCCAGATACCAAGGAAGATGGGATGCACACACGAAGAGAGACTATTGTTGGAATCTTATGCAGGATTGTCCTGGCAGTTCCCACTCTTGGCAGTCTTACAAAAGTAGCTTCTTGTGTGTCGAATGATGGAAAGTTTGTATCATATACCATAAAGTGGTATATGGCATATGTTCTGTATCTCAAAAACTAGAACTGATAGGGGAAAACTGGTGCAATTTTTGGAATCAGCAGTTCACATATACCCAGAAAAATGTCTAGCATTTGAGGCACCACAATGAGCCTGTGTAATTATTTTTATACAATTGTTATGGTAATCCCCTATGAGAAGGGGAAAGAACATTGTTGAACTGATTCTCAATTGAGATATTTCATAAATTTAATAATGAAACATAGGTTTGGAAGGACGTTGAAGGTCCTACATTTGGCCCAGGCCTGCTATTGACTATTTATATTGGCTAACTTCCCTAAGGAGAAAAGGCTCTCCCATTGCTATGTTATTCCATTGGGTGTTTTCCTAAAGTCAATACTTTGTCCCATTTTTAAAAGACCTGTATAGAATGTCATAGGGTTATATACATTAAAGGATCACTATTGTCATCTTCTGGATCGCTACCTTGTCATAGAGAATGGACTTGTGTACCTCAATGAAGCTGAGAGCTTAAGGTCACCCAAGATGGGCAGGTCATAGCAGAGAAGACAGACAAATTGCGGTCCACTGGACCCACTCCAGTATCTTTGCCAAGAAAACCTGAGGGATAAGCACAACCAGAAATAGTATGTGCCTGGCGTGCTGCGGTCCATAGGGTCACAGACAGTCAGACACAACTGAATGACTAAACAACAACATTTTAAATAACTGAGCTTGGTTAATTATTTTAGAAAACAAAAATATAAAAAAATAAACACAACCTTTACATTTTAAACTTTTATATGGAATTATTCTTTACTGTATTGCTCCATTTACTTTTCTCGGATGACTGTTACTTTTCAATATGGTGTGTCCTTGTAAGCTTTCCATTACTTCTCTAGAAAACACTGACAGTTTTAGATGCTACAATCCCATTGTGTAGCCAGAGGTTTCCTAAGTCTCCTGATACCTCTGGAAATTGACCAGTAGAAAACAAAATGGTAGATTCCACAGCAGTATAATCGCATATATAGTTGTCAGTGTATGTAAAGTTTGCGATGTTGGTCACGCTGTTGGGAGGCGAGCCGTTAACCGCGAGGCTCACAGGACTTAGACCTTGTGATGAGCTCTGCAGGTGCTCTTTGCCAGCGGCGCAGGCCCCCTGCCACCATCTCCCACTGCCCCAGGCACTGCGTGGCCCCCCTGCCCCAGGCCCCCTGCCACCAGCTCCCACTGCCCCAGGCACTGCGTGGCCCCCCTGCCCCAGGCTCCCTGCCACCAGCTTCTGCGGCCCCAGGCACTGCAAGGCCCACACGGCTACCACTCTGCCCCAGGCTCCCCCTGCCCCAGGCTCCCAGGCACTGCGAGGCCCGCAGGGCTCCCCCTCTGCCCCAACTCCCCCTGCCACAGGCCCTGCGAGGCCCGCACAGCTCCCCCTGCCACGTACCTGGTTAGTGCCTGCCAGTAGCTTGCAGGACGTACCTGGTTCCGAGCCTGCCAGCAGCGTTGCATTCACCTTCCCTGGCTTTGCCTCTGCCCCTACCGTCCAACGGCCTGAACTCATGGGCGGATTGTTCCAGGAAAGTAGTTTCAGCCGGAGGACAGGAGCCTCAGAGGCGAAGCCAGGGAAGGTGACGAAGAAAGAAGACAGGAAAGTGAGGAAGAAAGGAGACATGAGGGGGATAGAAGACACAAGGTAGGGAAAGAAGGAGGGGGTCGAAGGAGACACAAGGGAGGGAGAGAGGGGGGGAAGGAGACACAAGGGAGGGAGAGAGGGGGAAGGAGACACAAGGGAGGGAGAGGGGGAAGGAGACACAAGGGAGGGAGGAGAGGGAAGCAGACACAAGTGAGGGAGAGGAGGGGGAAACGAGACACGAGGGAGAGAGAGAGAGACAGCACAGAGAGAGACAGACAGCACACAGACAGACAGCACAGACAGAAATAGCAGAGAGAAATACAGCAAAGAGAGAGTGAGATAGCAAAGCGTGAGAGAAACCGCCACACAACACAGGCAAGCGACATTACACACCTCAGAGAGAGAGAGAGAGAGAGAGAGTACAGACAGAGACAGATAGCACACACACAGACAACACAGAGAGAGACAGCACAGAGAGAGAGATAAAACAAAGAGATAGTGAGAAAGCAAAAAGTGAGAGAGAACCCGCCACATAACACAACATAACCACCGCCATTACGCACCTCAGAGAGAGTGAGAGACAGCACAGAGAAACACAACACAGAGAGACAGAGCACACAAACAGACGGAAAGCACACAGGGAGGCAGCGAAGAGAGAACAAAATAGCAAGGAGTGAGAGAGAACCTGCCACAAAATAAAGATAGTGCTGCCACATGCCACACACCACAGCAAGCTACCATTACACACGTGAAAGAGAGAAACAGCACAGAGAGATACAGCACACAAACAGACATTATACAGGCAGACAGCACAGAGAGAGAGAGCAGAGACAGATAGCACAGATAGAGATACAGCACAGAGAGAGAGAGAGAGACAAACAGCAGCTGCAAAGGCAAATAAAATATTAGCATGCATTAGGAAGGGTATAGAAGCAAGGGAAGCAAATATAATTCTGCCACTATACAAATCCCTAGTACGCCCTCATTTGGAATATGGAGTACAGTTTTGGGCACCACTTCATAAAAATGACATTTTAGAGCTGGAAAAGTACAGAGAAGGGTAGGAAAATTAATAAGGTGAATGAAGGGGAGATAAGTTGTGAAGAAAGACTAACAAAATTAAACTTATTTTCTCTAGAAAAAAGGCGTCTAAGAGGAGATATGATTACTTTATATAAATACATCCAGGGTCAGTATAAAGATTTGTCAGGGGAGCTTTTTGTGCCAAGAGGTTTTCAACTGACAAGAGGACACCCCTTGAGGTTAGAAGTAAAAAGATTCCACCTCAAAGAAAGAAAAGGGTTATTCACAGTAAGGGTGGTTAATCTGTGGAATTCTCTACCAGAGGAGGTGGTGACAGCGGATTCGATAGATAACTTTAAAAGAGGACTGGATTTATTTCTAATTAAAAAGGGAATTCAGGGTTATCATGGATAATTAGAGAGGCAGTATTGATCCAGGGAGAAGTCTGGCCGCCGATGTCTGGTATCAGGAGGGAATTGATTATTATTATTTTTTATTTTATTTTTTTATATATACAACTAATTAATTAATAGTTAATCCGCATATTGCAGATCAGAGGAGATCTTAAAAGGTTGAACTTGATGGACTTAAAGTTTTTTTCCAAACTTAAATACTATGTAACTATGTAACAAACAGCAAAGAGTGAATGTGCCACACAACACAGCAAGCGGCATAACCATGGAGAGATAGCACAAGGACAGACAGCACAGAGAGACCCAGCACACAAGCAGACATCACAAAAAGTCACAGCACAGAGAGAGACAGGCAGACAACAAAGAATGAGAGAGAACACACCACAGGACAGAGCAAAAACCATTACACACCTCAGAGAGACACTGCACAGAGAGAGACAGCACACTGACAGACAGCAAAGAGAGAGAGACAGCAATGAGTGAGAGAGAA
Source organism: Discoglossus pictus (assembly GCA_027410445.1). Classification (NCBI taxonomy): domain Eukaryota; kingdom Metazoa; phylum Chordata; class Amphibia; order Anura; family Alytidae; genus Discoglossus; species Discoglossus pictus. The sequence continues at coordinate 93,874,723 of CM050165.1, forward strand.
TGCTCCACAAAACACAGCAAGGGGCATAACAGCCACCATTACAAACCTCAAATACAGCACAGAGAGAGACAGCACACAGACACACAGCACAGAGAGAGAGAGAGACATAACAGAGAAAGAGGCAGCAAAGAGTGAGAGAGAATGCGCCACACAACACAGAAAGCACCGCAACACTCCACACATCACAGCAAGCGGCATAGCAGCAACCATTACACACCTCAAAGAGAGAGACTGTACAGAGAGACAATACAGAGACAGATAACACACAAACAGGCAGCACAGAGGGAGAGAGACAGACGGCAAAGAGTGAGAGAGAAACGGCCACAGAACAGAGCAAGTGGCATAAAAGCCACCATTACACATAGAGAGAGAGAGCACAGAGGGAGACTGTACAAAGACAGCACAGAGAGAGACAGCACACAGAGACACAGCACACAGACAGACAGCAATGAGAGAGAGCAATGAGTGAGAGACAACGCTCCCCAGAACACAGCAAGCGGCATAACAGCCACCATTACACATCTGTGAGGGAGAGAGAGACAGCTCAGAGAGAGAGAGACAGCACACACACAGAGAGAACACAGAAAGACAGCACAGAAAGAGAGAGGCAGCAAAGAGTGAGACTGAACACGCCACACAACATAACAAGTGCCACTACATGATACACACCACAGCAAGCAGCATATCAGCCGCTATTACACACCTCAGGGAGAGAGAGCACAGAGAGACAACACAGAGACAGACCGCACACAGACAGACAGCAAAGAGACAGCACAGATACAGACAGACAGCACAGAGGGAGAGAGGCAGACAGCAAAGAGTGAGAGAGAAACCTCCACACAAGACAGCAAGGGCCATCACAAGTTACACACCACAGCATAACAGCATAACACAGCATAACAGCCCCCATTACACACCTGAGAGAGAGAAAGCACACAGAGGCAACACAGAGAAAGACAGCACAGAGATACAGCACAGAGGCAGACACATACCACAGAGAGATACCACAGACAATTCAAGATGACATTCCAATTTACACATAAAAGGTAATAAATGAGTTTGTTTCTGTGCATCTTATTATATAGAAAACTAGCGACTTGCCCGTCCAAAAATGACGGCAATACAATTTTAGGCAGGTAATGCTGTTTGCCACACAATGTAAGGCTTTTAGTCCTCTGAGTACCTTCGGCGCTCATTGCGAGCCTCTCCTCTTGTGTACTTTTGCTCCTCTGAGCACCCTCTGCGCTCATTGTGAGCTCTGCACTGAGCGCCTTTGGCAAAGCGAGTCTCTCCTCTGCTCTGTTTTTTTTATATAAATATATTTTTTTATAATAGTTAATTAATTAATTAAATAATAAATGAATATACTTTACCTATTTGTAATGAATATATCCAGGAATCAATCTGCTGAAGAGCTTTTGCTGTTGTTTTCTGCAGCATAGTGTACATTTGGACTGTTGGTGGCCTGAGCAGAAAGTGTCAGCAATGTGGCAAGTGTGCAGTCTAAATAGGCTGCGTGCGTGAGGCTATACCGTTTGTTTAGTTGTGTAATGCGGTATTTTAGATTGGTAATGTTATTAGTTTCAAGTTAGTGTTGTAAAATGGCGGCGAGTGTGTATGTGTTACGCAGGTCTCAAGCATTTTCCGTCCTTCCTAATAGTGTATTTTGTACCTTGTAGGTTCCTGGCTAAAAGTTGTATGTGCCTGGCGGTGTTTTGCGTGTTAAGCGTTCGTGTAACCTCATTTTAGTTTTTTTCAGCGGCCATTTTTTCTCTTGCTTAGGTGATTTTCAAGTGGCGAAACTCTGCAAATTCGACTTAAATTTGCGTACAACCTCACTCCCAGACGTCCCGGCCGTTAAGTTCGTATTTTTTGCAGGGTCGTATTTTTTTTTCTCTGTGGCGATTTCCTTTTCAAAGTGTTAAGGGCGTTATTTTTTTAGGCAATGGTATGATGCTTAATGCATGCGGGGTCGTAGGCGCTCCCAGCCTAAGTCGTACGTGGTCGTAGTGATGAGCGCTTACGGCGCTTATCTCCACCAGTGCAAGGAGCGCCTTCACAGCTCCTTGCCTGGCCGCTTTGCGAGCCCGCAGTTTTAAAGTTGCATTACCAACGTTTTTTGGCAAGCCCGCACTGCTGAGAACAAAATATGTGATTGGTAGATTAGCTTGAATGTAGAGAAGCATTTCACTGCTTCAATTTGAAATATGACAATGCTCAGCAAAAATGCTTTCAATGGGACAAATGGAAATCTAATCCATCTACAAGGCATGTTGAGAACTTATGTCAGCCAAGTACCTCAAACAAGGCAGTATATAAAAAATCTACTGTTTTGAAGAACTAAATTTGAAATTAATTTAATAAGTGTTTTTAGAATCTAAAACATATTATTTTATATGTATAAGTAATAATCCTGTGAAGTCTACCATTTTGGTTTCAGTTGATCAACTTCCTGTGATGGGAGAAGACTGAACACAGAGAAAGATTCTGTTTACACAGCTGGAACGTGGCAGCAAAAACTACCATGTGCTTTCATCAGTACTGATGGAAATTTCATTATTGTATGAGGACACACTTTCTTATTAAAATAACAGACATAATCAGCTCAGGAAAGGAAATGCAACTCTGTAGTACGGTAAATAATAATTGCATATAAAATTTAAAAATGTGAATATTGTGTTTAATTTAATTCTCATTCTAAAAATAGTTTGTGTGTTATCAAGTTTGAGTTATTCAATAGACTATATAGAAAAAAATGACCACAATGGTCCTTTATGGCAGTATTTATTTTGGTACTTCTGCATGTAATTTTGCTCATTATTTAGTAAATAGATAATGAACAAAATTACAAGTTGGTTTTTCAAAAGAGCATACTGTAAAAGTGGAACTTCAGTGGTCCTTTAACGTTCATATGAATATGTGTATATTTATAAATTCAGTCCAATGAGGCACATCGATTTAAAGGAAAAATCTTGCCCCATATCAAGAAGTACATTTGATTTGCTTGATACAATGCTCTCTCTGTGTATAGCCAGGAAGTGTTATCTGCAGAATCTGGCAGCTTGTAATATTGAATGCAAAGAATTTAGCAATTTGAGTTTGACTAAGAGTGTAATTAATCAGGAAAAAAGTCATACAGCTAATTTTTCATTAGAATTAATACATTTTGATGCCCCTGCAGGTCCCTGGAGGCATCCATGATACACTAGTGAAAGTTGTGTGTGAGAGGGGAGTTTAGATTTCTGAAGAGCTATTGTACAACCCTTTGATGTAAAGTTGGATTTCTGAGCCAGTGTTGGGGAAAAGGGTATGGTGTAAATTTTGCACTTATCCAGTTATCAGACAATGGCTCTGCCTGGCAATGACTTCTGCATGTTTCCTCCTCCCTCCACTTATAACTACAAACAAGCACTCCAGTAATCCAGCTCTCAGGAATTGATGTAACACGCACAGAATGGATTCCTGCACTCATAAATATCAGATTATTTTTTTTAAACAAATTATGTTCATGGCGTACACAGCTGCTAATATTATTAACTTGGTGCATACTTGACAAACAAGTGTCTTTTTTCTTCAACTGCAGTAGTCCTTTAAAGAAGATGCTATTAAAGTCTTTTTGGTCTGTTTGCTACTGAGAATTTGCAGGAGAGCAAATTAGGTGACTGCTGTATTTGCTGACCAGATGTCAGTGAGGTCATATATCTGAGCCTCCACCATATATGGGAATTCTAGCTAGCAGATGTGTACATTATTTATATTATTAGGCTGTGCATGCCATGGGAATATGTAACTCAATACCATTTCCACCCATGTATTAAAAGCAAATAGCAAAAAGTCAGAAATGTTCAGAATTTGGGGAGTTGTCAATGATAATCATGTCACTGTTATACAATGTGCAGAGATAATATTAATGCAGAGCCAATATACAATAAATGACTACGTGCATGTATCTATGTATCACAAATGTATAGACTGGAACATTGCAGCAATATTTTAAATGACACTGCAGTCCCAAATGTCCTACCAGGTATTTAATATTAGCGAGTTGCAGTTGTACATTGCTGAAGTTATGTTTGCATGCAAAATAACTCATATTAATTTCAGAAACTTAATATGAAATTCCTTTTTAATTTATGTTTCTTCTTCATACCTGGCCACCAGAACCCCCAGAAACCTGCAAGCACTTGACCCACAACATCTTTCCAATGTGCTACAACCCTCTCTCAGTCCCCTCACCACCCTCACTTGCCCTGACATTTCCCCCACACGATACAACATAACTCTAACTTCCACCCTGGACACTCTTGCCCCCATAACCACAGGCAGAGGCCCTCACTCTCACCTATGGCCATGGCATACAACACAAACACGCTACATCCAGAGGTACTCCCATACTGTGGAACGATTATGGAGGAAATCTCTACACGAGACTTCCTCCACTACAAGTTTATTTTGGTTCTCCTATCTCTCTGCCCTCAATCTTGCCACACAGCGCGACTTATCATCATTAATAATGAATCTCTCCTCCAACTCCATACGTTTGTTCGCCACATTCAACATTCTCCTCTGCCTACCTCCACCTCCTGCCCCTTCCTGTCTCACAGCTAAAGACTTTGCTAGCCACTCTAAAAATAAAACTGAAATCATCCAAAAATGAACTATCCTGCCAATGTGGCCCTAACTCACCCTCCTCTCATCAAACCAACAAGACCCTGCCTTCACCCTTTCCCTACCCCACACCCATTATGGACCCCTTTAACCCTGTAACCGAGGATGAAGTCTCTAGTCTACTATCAACCTCTCATCTTACAATTTGTCCATATGATCCTACTCCATCACCTCTAATCCCTCCCCTCTCTATCACACTTATCCCAGCTCTCACACATCTATTCAACCTTTCTCGGACATTGACAAGTTTCCATCATCTTTAAAACACGCTATAATTACACCCATTCTTAAGAAACCCTCATCTAACCCAGCTTCTGCCTCCAACTATTGTCCTATCTCTCTACTTCCCCTGGCTTCAAAACTGTTTGAGCGCATTGTCTACAATTGCCTCACTCAATTTATTTCCTCCAAATCTCTCCTCCATCCCTTGCAATCTGGCTTCCGGGCCCAAAACTCCACAGTGACATCTCTCACCAAAGTCACCAATGACATGCTCATCACTCCCATCTCCCAGGCCTGTTGTCTTCTACTGGACCCTGCCCTCTCTTTCATTCTTTACATACAATCAATCACTAAATCTTGTTATTTTCACCTAAAACACATCTCCAGAATACGAATCTTCCATAGGACGCAACTAAAATTCTAAGCCATTCTCTCATTATATCTGGCCTCTACTACTGCAGCCCATTCCTTGCTGGCCTCCCCATCACCCGCCTGTCTTCACTCCAAATCCATAATGAACACCTCTGCTTGATTCCTATACCAAACTCAATGCCTGCAGCACCTCTCTGTCAGTCACCTCACTAGCTTCTCATAGCCTCCAGAATAAAATGTTAAATCATCTCCATATCTTATAAAGCTTGAAATAATTGTGTACCCCTTATATCTCTGCTCTTGTCTTAAAATACTTCTCCAACCGCCCTCTTTGCTCTGCTAATGACCTTCTTCTTTCCTCCTATATTATCACCTGCTCTTACTCCCGCCTCCAGGACTTTTCTCGTGCTGTCGCTATTCCTTGGAGCTCTTTGTCTCGCTCCACTAGACTACCTTCCTGCCTCAAAAGCTGCTGAAACGTGGTTCCTGGTAGGCTACTACACTACACTGCACATCCGGTCCTACAGAGTATATGTCTGCATTTGCTGCAGTAGGCAGACCCATATAGGGACAATTTGTTTGATTTTAAGCAGTAAAATCATATATTATAAGCACTTCTTAATTAATTAAAGTACATACAAGTAAATAGATGCATAAGTATTTATATTCAGAAACCTTCAATATCCCTTTAAACAAATGTTTTACAACATCCATACTTTTATTAGGCTGTCCATGCTATGGGAATACATATTCAAATTAATAATGAGTTCTGAGCTCTGCACAACATTTGGTGTTTTTAGTTGTTTGTGATCCTTGAAATCATACTGGTCACACCCAATGATCTGGTGCTGCACTCCTAGCTTAGAAAGTAACAATACCCATGGCACTTACACAGTGTGTGTTTATGTAACCTGTAACACAATATCACTCATAGATCACCTTTCCCTAGACCAGCGGTTCTCAACCTTTCTAGTGCCGTGACCCTTTGATAAAATTGATAAAGTTGTGGTGACCCCAAACAGTAAAATTACAGCCAAATTACATACAATTACAATTTCTGATGGTTTTAGGTGACCCCTGTCAAATCATCATTCGACCTCTGAAGGGGTCGCGACCAACAGGTTGAGAACCACTGCCCTAGACAAATCAGTGTCACATAAAGAGATAATTGCAAGAAAATATTTTTTTCATAAACTCTCTCAAAGCATTGGGGAACACATAAGGACACTTTTCTGAACTTGGTGAACACAGATACCAAAAATGGTGATAATTAATGGAATGGGAGGATTCATATTAACTGGGGTTCCATATTATCTATGAAAAGATAGGAAATTATTAATTAATTAAATAATAAATATTAATTGAAAAATACACTATTTATTATAGTTTAAACCATTACATTTTTAATGTGTTTCATTGGGGAAAGAAGTAAATGTTGTGATCATTTAACCATCATTTGATTCTTGGTTTTAGGTCTTCTTGTTTATTACCTAAAGAATGTGTTATCATCACTGAAATCTTAGGCAGGAGTATTTAGCTCATCGCAAGTTATGGGTTTGACGGGGCTGCAATGAGCGAGTCTCGCGAGTCCAGCAAGACTTTGAAAAAGTCTGGCAATGCGCGCCAAAGGCGCTCATTGCCAGGCTCACGATGAACGCTGAAGGCCATAGACTTTTGGTGCCCATCGCAAGGCCCCCAAGACTTTGAAAAAATACCGGCTTTAACAGACGCCATTTTTTCCAAACTTGGAACTCCAAAGCAGTTCAGGGGTCGCCAAAAGACCCCAATTCATTACCAAATTACCTTACGACCTCACACACCACAGGGGGAGAGGCAGGGTTGCCAGTAAGTGAGGTTGAAAGCTAATTTGCTATTCAATTGTTGTTTTTTTAACAGTCAGAAAATGGCTCTGGAGAACAAAATGTCGGCTGTAAACACCCATAGAGCACAGAGGAGGGAGAGGGAGGAGAAAGAAGCAGTCACGCAGTCGTTTCTGTACATTTCATCAGGCGGTCTCATCCCACAGGGGGGAAAGTGTGGAAAGAGACACGTTGAGAGGGGGGGGGGGGGCAAAAGAGACACGGGAGGAAAATAAGGGGGAAAAACCAAAGGGCGGGAGAGAGGGAAAATAAACAGCGGGAGGGAGAGGGAGGAACAGACACATGGGTTGGAGAGTGGGGAGATGCTCACGATGAGCGTAGAAGATGCTCATTGGAGACCTCATGATGAGAGCCGAAAACATCCATCGCGAGGAAGTTGAAGGTAGGATGATGCCTGCAATTAGCTGCAAAGCCGCTCATTGCCAGACTCACTATGAGCTCCCAAGGTGCTCATTGTAAAGCTCATAAAGTAGAGGGGAGGAGAGGCATGCAATGAGCACCAAAGGTGCTCATTCGAGACTCCCAATGAGCGCCGAAGGTGCTCATTTTGAGCCATGGGAGAGGCTTGCAGCGAGGCGCACGAGTTAGAGGCAGGAGAGCCTTGCATTGTGTGGCAAACAGCATTACCAGCATTCAAATTTCATTGCCGTCATTTTTGACGGTCAAGTCGCTAGTTATGTTATAATATTGGTGTGTATACATAAATATATGGATTCTGGACCATGACTTCATTTTCCTACTTACATTTAGGCATTGCTGCGTTTTTTTAAAGAATAGTTGAATAAATATACGTGTTGTAGGGGAGGTAAGGAAATATCAGGTTTGACCATAAAATATACCTGGAAGGAGTGAAAAGGGTATTTTTTTACAGCAGTGGTGAATGTAGAACTGCCATGTCAAGTATGGGATAGCAGAAAAAAAACATTAAAAAATAACCACATATTTTTTCAAAGCTGTTCAATATTATTCTTGAAAACAACAACTTCTACTCTAAGCAGCAGAGTATGCCATTTGGTGTCAGTATGCTGATTAGTGCTAGCTGGCTTTTTGGTGATGCACATGACGTAGTTCCACTTACCCGCACTAGTTAAGCACAATGCCATTTACTAGCATACTGTGTCAATACTTACTATATTGTACCTCAAATAGCGAGGGCCTATATAATTATTTAGCTTTTATAATGTAAATATTAATTTAGGGCATGGGCCTTTCATTCTGGTTGAGTTAGTATTTAGTGACTATCATTCCTTTCAGAAAGCCTGTAAGTAAGTGATCTGAAGCAGTGGCTTAGCTAGAGAATGGAGGGCCCCAGTGAAAAACAAAATTGAGGCCCTCCCCCCAAGGTACCAACTCACTCAGTGCCCCTCCCCAAGATCCATCTCGTATTATTTAAAGGTACATGGAACACAGTGGGGGGTTCAAACATATATAAGAGCATTTTTTAAACTTTTAAAAGTTATTTTGCATGAAAAGATATTAACTAAAACTTAATTGAAACCAACAGGAAATGAGGAGAGCATACTTTAGTCAGTAGATCTCATTGGTTGAGTGCAAGCCCCCAGGAGCAGTTATACTTCTGAATATATTTTTCTGCTCTATGTCCTTTATTTGCAAAAAGAAAAAACACAGTGACATATTATCAAATACTGTTTCTGATACTACAATGCGAAACTTATTTCCATGTACATTCTACTCTTCAAAGAGAGTAAATAAGGATTCAGTGTCTCTAACATAATTTACCACAACAATCATTTATAATATGGTGGGCAAAAGAGCGATAGAAGCCCTCCACCGTACAGTAGTACAGTAAATAAAAAGTACATCTGTGTTCACATTTGAATGTCTAAAGCAAGTTAAAAAAACCTGCTTCCAGCTCAGAGTTCCGAGAAAAACAGTTATTACACAGCCTGTGTTTAATCCAACCGTGGCTTTGCATTAAAGCTGTGTAATACAGCATG